>OX459015.1:18800950-18809632 GCA_949774965.1 Diarsia brunnea
TGCGCTAATTTATTTTCTTTAAGGTTGCGGCAATAATATATATATATACTTAGATTATACATATTTATTGTCATTTCTTGGTCTGGGGTATTTTTCTCAACGTTTCTTAAGGGTTGTTTAGGGTGCGTGTTTGGTGTGACGCGTGTGTTTATGATATATTCGTATATACTAAATATATATTTTATATATCTGTGTGTTGCGTACTTTACGCACATCCCAAGGAGCAGTTCAAGCGTATGCCGTCGTCGTCCGAGCCAGGTAGTCCCATTTCTTGCGGACCGGACATTCCACGCTGAAGGCGTTATGGTCGGTCCTCTGAAGCTTTGAGTGCAGGCAGTTGCAGCACTGCGGTTCACTCCCCGCAACAAACTCCACGCACTTCTCGCGCAGATGCGGTCCTCCGCAGTGACTACACCTGTCCGCACTCTCAGTACAAAATTTCCGGCCGTGTCCAAATGCCAGGCACTTCGTGCATTGGATGAGCGGCGACTGATCTTCTACCCTTACCCTTTGCAGGTCCAGGTAAAGAGCCCCAGCCTCCGTCATCCTCTGCCAAACCCTGGGTCTGACCTGGACGACTACGTGTGCCGTTTTGGGGTTCCTAGTCTTCTTCTTATACTTTATTGTCATGTCCTTTTCGTCCTCTTCCATGTCCCTAAATATATTCTCATTCTGAGAGTAGAGCGCTCTGATCATTTCGTCGTCGTCGCTGTCCAAAAAGACGTCTTTTAGGACGACGAGCGGGTTTTTATTTTTCATCGGCGCTACTATAAGCCCTTCACCTCGGCTCTCAATCCTATCTTTCACTTTTTTAAGCTCCGCTTCTGAGTCACACCCCAGTATGACTGTCTGATTTTTCGCCTTTCGTACTTTATTTATTTTTAGGCCAGTTTCCCTGGCATCGACCGCCTTCTTCACCCTGGCCAGCACCTCGTCCGCAGTCTCCTGGTTGCCTTCAAGGGTGACCGCCATCGAATGAAGTGCCGGTCGGTGCCCGGGTTTGGATGCCGCGACGTTGGCGTATGACTGTAGGTCCGTTCTTGGCACGCAAGCCACTTCCCTCAGGACCTCCTTAATTTTTTCCGTACTGGCGGCGACATCACCGGCAACGTCACCGATTTTATCCTCAAGGACAGCCGCGGCACGACCAACGATGTTTACCCCTTCTGTCGTGTGGTTTAGGTTCGCGTTTACTACGTCGACCTTGTCGCTGACCTCGACGACCTTGTCGATGACCTTGTCGATGATGTCGGCTCCACTATCGGAGCAGTATTCAGTTATGTCCTGGAAGCCTTTTGTGACTTTATTTTCTAGGTCGCTGAGCCGCGTCTTTATACTCGTCTCCACCTTTTCCAGCCTTTCCAGAATTTCCTCCGATCTTTCGGGTAATGTAGGCGTGGTGTTTGTCTTGGTGGGTGATGGGGCGGTTTTAGGCGCTGTTTCCAGGCTTTTTATACGCTTACTCAGCTCAAATAGGGTCCGTAGGCATTTGTCTGATTGGGTCTCCAGGAAAATTTTAATGTCCCTCCTCATCTGAGGGTAATCTTTTACTCGAGCTGGTATGTCCTCAAAAGTCTTCATAATCTCCTGGAGCAGCTTGTCATTGGATGACGTAGCGTAGATGTTATTCTGCTGGTTGTAAGCATCCATGATGTCGATGGACCTTCTTTTTCGCTCCGGTCTCCGAATAAAGGTCCTGGCGGCGTCCGGCGCCTGTCCTGGCGGGCCTGCGGGGCTAGGAGTGGTGATGGTGCGAGCGGCGGCACCAGAGGTCCCCGCCGACGACAGTGGCGTCTCTGCTGTTTCCGCTAAGGTTCCTTGAACAGCGACTTTCTTACCGTACGTCAGAGAAATCCCCTTCGGCGCTTCACTCACTCCAGAGGGTCCCTCGTTTCCCGGATGGGCAGGCGACGTAGACTCTTTTTGTCCAATGGTGCCGGCTCTCGGCCCTTCCCTTTTTGTTACTGGGGTGCGAATTCCGAGACCCATTTCTGTTTTTTCGTTCCGTTTATTTATACCCTGTAATGTGTGCTGTGTGTATAGGGCACAGCGGGAGAACGGGGACGACACAGTAGTGTCACGTGGTCTGCACACAGTGTAAAGAGTGTGCGCAGTTCGAAAATAAAATAAATAACTATTAATAGATAAAGGTCAGAAAGAAGGCAACACAAGAAAATTTAAAAATAGGTGGGTGTAAATGTACTTGGGATACCAATATCCTCAAGGGTCCAGCCTTCGCTCAAAAGAGCGGGTCAAGAAAAGTCTAACACAACAAGTTAAGAAAATATAAATGACATGTACAAAGTAAAAAAGTAAATAAGAAGCAAATTATTCTTTCCCCCGTGACAAATTTTTAAAATACTAATACTATACTAATACTATACTAATACTAAATGCTAAAATCAAAATGGTCAAAATAGAGTGAAAACCGTTGAGTCTAAGTCGAATAATGCAAATCCGCGATCCAAATTTTTCTAACTCATATAGAATCCGAGATACCGGTGTTTTGGTATGGGAGGGGTGGGGAGGGGTCCAAACGGAGGGGGGAGGGTACCTCGTGTGCGACTTTCACCGTGGTTTCTACGAAACCACAATGGCTGATTTTGAGGTCTAATCTGCGCTATCTCCTCTCGTTTCCGAGATATGGACAAGGGGTGTGTATTGGGGGAGGGGGAGGAGTATCCCAGAGATGTAGGTTGTGGTACCACGGTATGGCTGAGGGCCGCTTGTTGGTCAAGTTGGGATTTGGATGGGAGAGTATTTTGTTTGGGGGGGAAAGGGTGGTTTATTGGAAGGGGGTGGTATCCCGGAAAAGTGAACTAGGTAATAAATGATTGTTTGGCTGAGGGCCACTTACTAATGTATTTTACTTGAATATTTTGGTACTAAAAATTTTTTGTAAGTCCTAAGGGTGACTTAGCCCTAGAGGGTTGAAATTTTGTCCAAGGATGCGGGTGGTCCAGGATGGTTGGGTATCCAACCAGGGGGGGGGGGGTCAGGGGGGGGGGCTTCGAAAATTTTATTATTTTTTGGCTATGACTCACCGTTTCGGAGTTACAGGCCTTTTTCAGGTTTTATGCTGTTGGTAAACATTCTACCGGTTCCTTAAATATTACTTAACACAGAAACTGTAAGTCTTAAAATTATTTTGTTTGTAGGTTCCTGTAGGAGAAAACACTACTTGCGTTTGGCGCTCCTTCAAAATGGGGCGTCCACTATAGGGTGTGAGCTGTTGGCTCCTGAAACTTTTATCAAAATACCAAAAACCGCAGATGGCTGTTTTTGGGGCTCGCGATTTAGCTTACTTTGGGCTCTGTATCTCCCAAACGGGTTGCTCCCGGAGTCTGGTTCTTAATCCTAAACTTAATTAATAAACTAGTCTATGAACTTAACTAAGCGTCTTCGTTCCACCGCTGATCCCCGCTGTTCTGGCGATGTATGAAGTCTTCCCGGGGGTGCCGTTTCCAGGGGGTGGTACTGACTGGGTCGTGACCTATGTCGGGTTGTAGGGCTGGTTCTTCTCCAACTGCTGGCGCCGGTGGGGTTTCTGTAGCTGGTGCGGTCTAAAAGTTATTCCCCTGGGAAGGTAAAATTTTTACCCTGGCGAGCTGGTGGTAAAGTGACCTGGGTACTCTTCCTTGGGATATGTTCTCGTAAGAGAACCGATTTTCTGTTATTTTTTCGATCCGACGCACCGTTCCAGGGTTACAGTCCCGACAAGGTTAAATGGTAATGGCGTCCTGGGTCAAAGTTTGAAATAAAATTCCGCGAAAATTTCAGTTTCAGTCCAATCTGCTTGCACTCTTCAGTTTGTAGATACTGATGAGGTTCCGCTTCGATTCCGTCCAGACTCCTATTTTTATTTTGGCCTGCTTATTTTTGGCAGGTGGTCAAAGTTTTTTGAGGGAAAACAAATACCGCAAATAGGGCTTCCTGACGGATCCAGATGTCATAAAATTTATTTTCAACTAGATTTTTTCTGTCCGTGGTCCTATTAAACTCCTCAAATTTTTTGCGATTTTTGTCGCTATTTTTTATGGTTTATTTACTTTTGTAAAACCGGGTTTGTTTGCTTGAAAATTTTAAAACTTTAGAAGTACTAGTCCGAAAATTATGAAATTTTGCACTTAGGTTCTGTAAACTATGCACTGTTTTATAAGGTCCAAAAAATGTTATGTTATCGATTTAATTTTAAATTTATAGAGGGTTAAAGTTAAGAAAAATTTTTTTAAGTTTTTGAAAACCTTGTATCTTCCTGGAAAGTTGTCCAATTTCGGTGATCGAGGTGTCGGGTGAAAGGGTACGGCTTCCTGCGCCTATCCCCGTTTCTGCCCTTCCTCTTCGACTGCTGGAATAGGACCTCGTGGCCACGTGGATTTTTGTTTTTATCCTGTATCTTGGCGAGTTCCCACGGGAAAAATCCCGGACTCAACCAGGATGTACTGCTTGCACAAGTACTTCGATAGGCAGTCCAAAAACACTAGGTCACCGATCTAAATTCCGTGGCGTTTCACTTTTTTACTTTTTCACAGTCACTTTTAGGTTAAAATTTTGGTTTTTTGGCTCTAATTTCGTCAGTTTTTCACCGATTTGAAAAATTTTTTCATGAACACACTTAACTCGTTTGCGCGCAACTTTAAGCAAAAACTCAGGTATTTTTGTTCACTTTGTCTATTTTTCCGTATTTTTCGAGCGCGGAGCGACTTAAAAACGTGGCGCTAGGGCTGACGGCTAGCGTGGAACTGGGTTAGGTTAGGTTAGGTTAGGTTAGGTTAGGTTAGGTTAGGTTAGGTTAGGTTAGGTTAGGTTAGGTTAGGTTAGGTTAGGTTAGGTTAGGTTAGGTTAGGTTAGGTTAGGTTAGGTTAGGTTAGGTTAGGTTAGGTTAGGTTAGGTTAGGTTAGGTTAGGTTAGGTTAGGTTAGGTTAGGTTAGGTTAGGTTAGGTTAGGTTAGGTTAGGTTAGGTTAGGTTAGGTTAGGTTAGGTTAGGTTAGGTTAGGTTAGGTTAGGTTAGGTTAGGTTAGGTTAGGTTAGGTTAGGTTAGGTTAGGTTAGGTTAGGTTAGGTTAGGTTAGGTTAGGTTAGGTTAGGTTAGGTTAGGTTAGGTTAGGTTAGGTTAGGTTAGGTTAGGTTAGGTTAGGTTAGGTTAGGTTAGGTTAGGTTAGGTTAGGTTAGGTTAGGTTAGGTTAGGTTAGGTTAGGTTAGGTTAGGTTAGGTTAGGTTAGGTTAGGTTAGGTTAGGTTAGGTTAGGTTAGGTTAGGTTAGGTTAGGTTAGGTTAGGTTAGGTTAGGTTAGGTTAGGTTAGGTTAGGTTAGGTTAGGTTAGGTTAGGTTAGGTTAGGTTAGGTTAGGTTAGGTTAGGTTAGGTTAGGTTAGGTTAGGTTAGGTTAGGTTAGGTTAGGTTAGGTTAGGTTAGGTTAGGTTAGGTTAGGTTAGGTTAGGTTAGGTTAGGTTAGGTTAGGTTAGGTTAGGTTAGGTTAGGTTAGGTTAGGTTAGGTTAGGTTAGGTTAGGTTAGGTTAGGTTAGGTTAGGTTAGGTTAGGTTAGGTTAGGTTAGGTTAGGTTAGGTTAGGTTAGGTTAGGTTAGGTTAGGTTAGGTTAGGTTAGGTTAGGTTAGGTTAGGTTAGGTTAGGTTAGGTTAGGTTAGGTTAGGTTAGGTTAGGTTAGGTTAGGTTAGGTTAGGTTAGGTTAGGTTAGGTTAGGTTAGGTTAGGTTAGGTTAGGTTAGGTTAGGTTAGGTTAGGTTAGGTTAGGTTAGGTTAGGTTAGGTTAGGTTAGGTTAGGTTAGGTTAGGTTAGGTTAGGTTAGGTTAGGTTAGGTTAGGTTAGGTTAGGTTAGGTTAGGTTAGGTTAGGTTAGGTTAGGTTAGGTTAGGTTAGGTTAGGTTAGGTTAGGTTAGGTTAGGTTAGGTTAGGTTAGGTTAGGTTAGGTTAGGTTAGGTTAGGTTAGGTTAGGTTAGGTTAGGTTAGGTTAGGTTAGGTTAGGTTAGGTTAGGTTAGGTTAGGTTAGGTTAGGTTAGGTTAGGTTAGGTTAGGTTAGGTTAGGTTAGGTTAGGTTAGGTTAGGTTAGGTTAGGTTAGGTTAGGTTAGGTTAGGTTAGGTTAGGTTAGGTTAGGTTAGGTTAGGTTAGGTTAGGTTAGGTTAGGTTAGGTTAGGTTAGGTTAGGTTAGGTTAGGTTAGGTTAGGTTAGGTTAGGTTAGGTTAGGTTAGGTTAGGTTAGGTTAGGTTAGGTTAGGTTAGGTTAGGTTTTTTTTTTTTTTTTTTTTTTTTTTTTTTTTTTTGCTTTTCCCCATTCGTCAGAAAGGGCTCTTATTAATCTAATTTACTCATTCGTTCCATTTCTCGCATTTATTCCTCTCGCACTTTCAAGCTTCATACTGTATCTTTCTTGCATACATCTCTTACATTCTTAGCCGGGTGGGACTCCCGCTATTCTTACTATTTTCTGCTTTACTTTTATTTTACTTTATTTGGGGTATTCAAGTACACGGTTTTTTTTTTTTTTATTTAACATGTTTTCGTGGACAGTTTTTCTTATTACTATATACGGTATTAGTACATTTTTCCTTATTTTGATACTTTTTATTGACTATTTCTTTTTCTAACTTATTTTCTAACATAATTTATTTTCTTACATAATACATTATTATTTTCTAAATTTATTGTCTAATCTGTTTCTTACAATTATTGGTTTTACATGTCTATGTCCTTATTCTATGCTTATTTCTAGACAGGGTTTATGAATATAATATACAAAACTAATACTCTACTTAACTTTATATTTTGACACAGGGTTTAGTTGCAGAGTAATTTGCTGTACCTACTCATTTGCGGTTTTTGGCTTAAAGAAAAATTTGGACCTTTCTTAATTACTTAACTTATTCCTAGACTGTTTTATGTGAAAAGGATGTGGGGGGGAGGGGAGTGGGAAATGGGAAGAGGGGAAGGGAGGGATGAAGAAGGGGATGGATTCCTTTCTTGTTGTATTTATTTATTTTTCTTGTTTTTGCGGCAATAATATATATATATACTTAGACATTACATATTTATTGACATTTCTTAGTCTTAATTTTACTATTTTAACGATTTTTTAGGGGGTTTGGGATGCGTGTATGATATATTTTTATATATTCACTATATATCTTATATATCTAGGTGGGGTAGTTTCAGGCGTACGCCGTTGTCGTCCGAGCCAGGTAGTCCCACTTCTTGCGGACCGGGCACTCCACGCTAAACGCGTTGTGGTCGGTCCTCGGGAACTTCGAGTGCAGGCAGTTGCAGCACTGCGGTTCATTCCCCGCAACAAATTCCACGCATTTTTCGCGCAGATGCGGTCCTCCGCAGTGGCTGCACCTGTCCGCACTCTCCGTACAGAATTTTCGGCCATGTCCAAATGCCAAGCATTTTGTACATTGGATGAGCGGCGACTGATCCTCGACCCTGACCCTTTGCAGGTCAAGATAAAGGGCCCCAGCCTCCGTCATCCTCTGCCACACCTTGGGTCTGACTTGGACGACAACGTGCGCTGTCTTAGGGTTCCTTGTCCTTTTCTTATATTTTATTACAATCTCTTTCTCTTTCTGGTCTAAGTCCCCAAAGATGTTTTGGTTTTGGGAATAGAGCGCCTTTGCCATCTCGTCGTCTTCGCTATCCAAGAAGACGTCCTTTAAGACGACGAGCGGGTTTTTGTTGGTCATAGGCGCCACTATCAGCCCTTCACCTCGGCTCTCAATCCGGTCTTTTACTTTCCTAAGCTCCGCTTCTGAATCGCACCCCAGTATTACCGTCTGGTTTTTCGCCTTCCGGACCTTGTTTATTTTTAGGCCAGTTCCCCTGGCATCGACCGCCTTCTTCACCCTGGCCAACACCTCGTCAGCAGTCTCCTGGCTGCCTTCAAGGGTGACCGCCATCGAATGAAGTGCCGGTCGGTGCCCGGGTCTGGCTGCTGCGACGTTTGCATATGTCTGGAAGTCCGTCTTTGGCTCGCAGGTCACTTCCCTCAAGGCCTCTCTTATTCTGTCGGTACTGGCGGCGACCTCACCGGCAACGTCACCGATTTTGTCCTCGAGGACAACCGTGGCACGACCGACAATGTTAACCCCCTCCGTCGTGTGGCTCAGGTTTGAGTTAACTATGTCGATCTTGTCGCTAACCTCGACGACCTTATCGATGACCTTGTCGATGACGTCAGCACCGCTGTCGGAGCAGTAATCAGTCATGTCTTTAAAACCTTTTATGACCTTGTTTTCGAGGTCGCTGAGCTGCGTCTTTATGTTCGCCTCCACCTTTTCAAGCCTCTCTAATAGTTCCTCCGACGATTCGGGTGATGTAGGCGTGGTCTTAACAGGTGGGACTGTTTTGGGCGTTGTTTCCAGAATCCTCATTCTTCGGCTTATTTCGAACAAGGTCCGTAGACATTTATCCGACTGTGTCTCCAGGAAGATCTTGATGTCTCTCCTCATCTGAGGGTAATCCTTCACTCTGGTCGGTATATCTTCGAATGTTTTCATGACCTCCTGGAGAAGCTTGTCGTTAGATGACGTGGCGAAGATGTCGGTCTGCTTGGTGTAAGCCTCCATAATGTCTACGGACCTCCTTTTTCGTTCCGGTCTCCGGATAAAAGTCCTGGCGGCGTCCAGCGCTTTTCCAGGCGGGCCCACAGGGCTGGGGGTGGTGGTGGGAGCGGCGGCA
>OX459016.1:0-10000 GCA_949774965.1 Diarsia brunnea
CTAACCTAACCTAACCTAACCTAACCTAACCTAACCTAACCTAACCTAACCTAACCTAACCTAACCTAACCTAACCTAACCTAACCTAACCTAACCTAACCTAACCTAACCTAACCTAACCTAACCTAACCTAACCTAACCTAACCTAACCTAACCTAACCTAACCTAACCTAACCTAACCTAACCTAACCTAACCTAACCTAACCTAACCTAACCTAACCTAACCTAACCTAACCTAACCTAACCTAACCTAACCTAACCTAACCTAACCTAACCTAACCTAACCTAACCTAACCTAACCTAACCTAACCTAACCTAACCTAACCTAACCTAACCTAACCTAACCTAACCTAACCTAACCTAACCTAACCTAACCTAACCTAACCTAACCTAACCTAACCTAACCTAACCTAACCTAACCTAACCTAACCTAACCTAACCTAACCTAACCTAACCTAACCTAACCTAACCTAACCTAACCTAACCTAACCTAACCTAACCTAACCTAACCTAACCTAACCTAACCTAACCTAACCTAACCTAACCTAACCTAACCTAACCTAACCTAACCTAACCTAACCTAACCTAACCTAACCTAACCTAACCTAACCTAACCTAACCTAACCTAACCTAACCTAACCTAACCTAACCTAACCTAACCTAACCTAACCTAACCTAACCTAACCTAACCTAACCTAACCTAACCTAACCTAACCTAACCTAACCTAACCTAACCTAACCTAACCTAACCTAACCTAACCTAACCTAACCTAACCTAACCTAACCTAACCTAACCTAACCTAACCTAACCTAACCTAACCTAACCTAACCTAACCTAACCTAACCTAACCTAACCTAACCTAACCTAACCTAACCTAACCTAACCTAACCTAACCTAACCTAACCTAACCTAACCTAACCTAACCTAACCTAACCTAACCTAACCTAACCTAACCTAACCTAACCTAACCTAACCTAACCTAACCTAACCTAACCTAACCTAACCTAACCTAACCTAACCTAACCTAACCTAACCTAACCTAACCTAACCTAACCTAACCTAACCTAACCTAACCTAACCTAACCTAACCTAACCTAACCTAACCTAACCTAACCTAACCTAACCTAACCTAACCTAACCTAACCTAACCTAACCTAACCTAACCTAACCTAACCTAACCTAACCTAACCTAACCTAACCTAACCTAACCTAACCTAACCTAACCTAACCTAACCTAACCTAACCTAACCTAACCTAACCTAACCTAACCTAACCTAACCTAACCTAACCTAACCTAACCTAACCTAACCTAACCTAACCTAACCTAACCTAACCTAACCTAACCTAACCTAACCTAACCTAACCTAACCTAACCTAACCTAACCTAACCTAACCTAACCTAACCTAACCTAACCTAACCTAACCTAACCTAACCTAACCTAACCTAACCTAACCTAACCTAACCTAACCTAACCTAACCTAACCTAACCTAACCTAACCTAACCTAACCTAACCTAACCTAACCTAACCTAACCTAACCTAACCTAACCTAACCTAACCTAACCTAACCTAACCTAACCTAACCTAACCTAACCTAACCTAACCTGAACCTAACCTAACCTAACCTAACCTAACCTAACCTAACCTAACCTAACCTAACCTAACCTAACCTAACCTAACCTAACCTAACCTAACCTAACCTAACCTAACCTAACCTAACCTAACCTAACCTAACCTAACCTAACCTAACCTAACCTAACCTAACCTAACCTAACCTAACCTAACCTAACCTAACCTAACCTAACCTAACCTAACCTAACCTAACCTAACCTAACCTAACCTAACCTAACCTAACCTAACCTAACCTAACCTAACCTAACCTAACCTAACCTAACCTAACCTAACCTAACCTAACCTAACCTAACCTAACCTAACCTAACCTAACCTAACCTAACCTAACCTAACCTAACCTAACCTAACCTAACCTAACCTAACCTAACCTAACCTAACCTAACCTAACCTAACCTAACCTAACCTAACCTAACCTAACCTAACCTAACCTAACCTAACCTAACCTAACCTAACCTAACCTAACCTAACCTAACCTAACCTAACCTAACCTAACCTAACCTAACCTAACCTAACCTAACCTAACCTAACCTAACCTAACCTAACCTAACCTAACCTAACCTAACCTAACCTAACCTAACCTAACCTAACCTAACCTAACCTAACCTAACCTAACCTAACCTAACCTAACCTAACCTAACCTAACCTAACCTAACCTAACCTAACCTAACCTAACCTAACCTAACCTAACCTAACCTAACCTAACCTAACCTAACCTAACCTAACCTAACCTAACCTAACCTAACCTAACCTAACCTAACCTAACCTAACCTAACCTAACCTAACCTAACCTAACCTAACCTAACCTAACCTAACCTAACCTAACCTAACCTAACCTAACCTAACCTAACCTAACCTAACCTAACCTAACCTAACCTAACCTAACCTAACCTAACCTAACCTAACCTAACCTAACCTAACCTAACCTAACCTAACCTAACCTAACCTAACCTAACCTAACCTAACCTAACCTAACCTAACCTAACCTAACCTAACCTAACCTAACCTAACCTAACCTAACCTAACCTAACCTAACCTAACCTAACCTAACCTAACCTAACCTAACCTAACCTAACCTAACCTAACCTAACCTAACCTAACCTAACCTAACCTAACCTAACCTAACCTAACCTAACCTAACCTAACCTAACCTAACCTAACCTAACCTAACCTAACCTAACCTAACCTAACCTAACCTAACCTAACCTAACCTAACCTAACCTAACCTAACCTAACCTAACCTAACCTAACCTAACCTAACCTAACCTAACCTAACCTAACCTAACCTAACCTAACCTAACCTAACCTAACCTAACCTAACCTAACCTAACCTAACCTAACCTAACCTAACCTAACCTAACCTAACCTAACCTAACCTAACCTAACCTAACCTAACCTAACCTAACCTAACCTAACCTAACCTAACCTAACCTAACCTAACCTAACCTAACCTAACCTAACCTAACCTAACCTAACCTAACCTAACCTAACCTAACCTAACCTAACCTAACCTAACCTAACCTAACCTAACCTAACCTAACCTAACCTAACCTAACCTAACCTAACCTAACCTAACCTAACCTAACCTAACCTAACCTAACCTAACCTAACCTAACCTAACCTAACCTAACCTAACCTAACCTAACCTAACCTAACCTAACCTAACCTAACCTAACCTAACCTAACCTAACCTAACCTAACCTAACCTAACCTAACCTAACCTAACCTAACCTAACCTAACCTAACCTAACCTAACCTAACCTAACCTAACCTAACCTAACCTAACCTAACCTAACCTAACCTAACCTAACCTAACCTAACCTAACCTAACCTAACCTAACCTAACCTAACCTAACCTAACCTAACCTAACCTAACCTAACCTAACCTAACCTAACCTAACCTAACCTAACCTAACCTAACCTAACCTAACCTAACCTAACCTAACCTAACCTAACCTAACCTAACCTAACCTAACCTAACCTAACCTAACCTAACCTAACCTAACCTAACCTAACCTAACCTAACCTAACCTAACCTAACCTAACCTAACCTAACCTAACCTAACCTAACCTAACCTAACCTAACCTAACCTAACCTAACCTAACCTAACCTAACCTAACCTAACCTAACCTAACCTAACCTAACCTAACCTAACCTAACCTAACCTAACCTAACCTAACCTAACCTAACCTAACCTAACCTAACCTAACCTAACCTAACCTAACCTAACCTAACCTAACCTAACCTAACCTAACCTAACCTAACCTAACCTAACCTAACCTAACCTAACCTAACCTAACCTAACCTAACCTAACCTAACCTAACCTAACCTAACCTAACCTAACCTAACCTAACCTAACCTAACCTAACCTAACCTAACCTAACCTAACCTAACCTAACCTAACCTAACCTAACCTAACCTAACCTAACCTAACCTAACCTAACCTAACCTAACCTAACCTAACCTAACCTAACCTAACCTAACCTAACCTAACCTAACCTAACCTAACCTAACCTAACCTAACCTAACCTAACCTAACCTAACCTAACCTAACCTAACCTAACCTAACCTAACCTAACCTAACCTAACCTAACCTAACCTAACCTAACCTAACCTAACCTAACCTAACCTAACCTAACCTAACCTAACCTAACCTAACCTAACCTAACCTAACCTAACCTAACCTAACCTAACCTAACCTAACCTAACCTAACCTAACCTAACCTAACCTAACCTAACCTAACCTAACCTAACCTAACCTAACCTAACCTAACCTAACCTAACCTAACCTAACCTAACCTAACCTAACCTAACCTAACCTAACCTAACCTAACCTAACCTAACCTAACCTAACCTAACCTAACCTAACCTAACCTAACCTAACCTAACCTAACCTAACCTAACCTAACCTAACCTAACCTAACCTAACCTAACCTAACCTAACCTAACCTAACCTAACCTAACCTAACCTAACCTAACCTAACCTAACCTAACCTAACCTAACCTAACCTAACCTAACCTAACCTAACCTAACCTAACCTAACCTAACCTAACCTAACCTAACCTAACCTAACCTAACCTAACCTAACCTAACCTAACCTAACCTAACCTAACCTAACCTAACCTAACCTAACCTAACCTAACCTAACCTAACCTAACCTAACCTAACCTAACCTAACCTAACCTAACCTAACCTAACCTAACCTAACCTAACCTAACCTAACCTAACCTAACCTAACCTAACCTAACCTAACCTAACCTAACCTAACCTAACCTAACCTAACCTAACCTAACCTAACCTAACCTAACCTAACCTAACCTAACCTAACCTAACCTAACCTAACCTAACCTAACCTAACCTAACCTAACCTAACCTAACCTAACCTAACCTAACCTAACCTAACCTAACCTAACCTAACCTAACCTAACCTAACCTAACCTAACCTAACCTAACCTAACCTAACCTAACCTAACCTAACCTAACCTAACCTAACCTAACCTAACCTAACCTAACCTAACCTAACCTAACCTAACCTAACCTAACCTAACCTAACCTAACCTAACCTAACCTAACCTAACCTAACCTAACCTAACCTAACCTAACCTAACCTAACCTAACCTAACCTAACCTAACCTAACCTAACCTAACCTAACCTAACCTAACCTAACCTAACCTAACCTAACCTAACCTAACCTAACCTAACCTAACCTAACCTAACCTAACCTAACCTAACCTAACCTAACCTAACCTAACCTAACCTAACCTAACCTAACCTAACCTAACCTAACCTAACCTAACCTAACCTAACCTAACCTAACCTAACCTAACCTAACCTAACCTAACCTAACCTAACCTAACCTAACCTAACCTAACCTAACCTAACCTAACCTAACCTAACCTAACCTAACCTAACCTAACCTAACCTAACCTAACCTAACCTAACCTAACCTAACCTAACCTAACCTAACCTAACCTAACCTAACCTAACCTAACCTAACCTAACCTAACCTAACCTAACCTAACCTAACCTAACCTAACCTAACCTAACCTAACCTAACCTAACCTAACCTAACCTAACCTAACCTAACCTAACCTAACCTAACCTAACCTAACCTAACCTAACCTAACCTAACCTAACCTAACCTAACCTAACCTAACCTAACCTAACCTAACCTAACCTAACCTAACCTAACCTAACCTAACCTAACCTAACCTAACCTAACCTAACCTAACCTAACCTAACCTAACCTAACCTAACCTAACCTAACCTAACCTAACCTAACCTAACCTAACCTAACCTAACCTAACCTAACCTAACCTAACCTAACCTAACCTAACCTAACCTAACCTAACCTAACCTAACCTAACCTAACCTAACCTAACCTAACCTAACCTAACCTAACCTAACCTAACCTAACCTAACCTAACCTAACCTAACCTAACCTAACCTAACCTAACCTAACCTAACCTAACCTAACCTAACCTAACCTAACCTAACCTAACCTAACCTAACCTAACCTAACCTAACCTAACCTAACCTAACCTAACCTAACCTAACCTAACCTAACCTAACCTAACCTAACCTAACCTAACCTAACCTAACCTAACCTAACCTAACCTAACCTAACCTAACCTAACCTAACCTAACCTAACCTAACCTAACCTAACCTAACCTAACCTAACCTAACCTAACCTAACCTAACCTAACCTAACCTAACCTAACCTAACCTAACCTAACCTAACCTAACCTAACCTAACCTAACCTAACCTAACCTAACCTAACCTAACCTAACCTAACCTAACCTAACCTAACCTAACCTAACCTAACCTAACCTAACCTAACCTAACCTAACCTAACCTAACCTAACCTAACCTAACCTAACCTAACCTAACCTAACCTAACCTAACCTAACCTAACCTAACCTAACCTAACCTAACCTAACCTAACCTAACCTAACCTAACCTAACCTAACCTAACCTAACCTAACCTAACCTAACCTAACCTAACCTAACCTAACCTAACCTAACCTAACCTAACCTAACCTAACCTAACCTAACCTAACCTAACCTAACCTAACCTAACCTAACCTAACCTAACCTAACCTAACCAATTTTCGAAGCCCCCCCCCCTGACCCCCCCCCCCCTGGTTGGATACCCAACCATCCTGGGCCACCCGCATCCTTGGACAAAATTTCAACCCTCTAGGGCTAAGTCACCCTTAGGACTTACAAAAATTTGTAGTAGCAAAATATTCAAGTAGAATTCATTAGTAAGTGGCCCTCAGCCAATTAATCATTTATTACCTAGTTCACATTTCCGGGATACCACCCCCTTCCAATAAACCACCCCTTCCCCCCCAAACAAAATACTTTCCCATCCAAATCCCAACTTAACCAACAAGCGGCCCTCAGCCATACTGTGGTACCACAATTTACATCTCTGGGATACTCCTCCCCCTCCCCAATACACACCCCTTGTCCATATCTCGGAAACGAGAGGAGATAGCGCAGATTCGACCTCAAAATCAGCCATTGTGGTTTCGTAGAAACCACGGTGAAAGTCGCATACGAGGTACCCTCTCCCCTCCGTTTGGACCCCTCCCCACCCCTCCCATACCAAAACACCGGTATCTCGGATTCTATATGAGCTAGAAAAATTTGGATCGCGGATTTGCATTATTCGACTTAGACTCAACGGTTTTCACTCTATTTTGACCATTTTGATTTTAGTATTTTAGTATTTAGTATTAGTATAGTATTGTATTAGTATTTTAAAAATTTGTCACGGGGGAAAGAATAATTTGCTCCTTATTTACTATTTTACTTTGTACATGTCATTTATATTTTCTTGACTTGTTGTGTTAGACTTTTCTTGTGACCCGCTCTTTTGAGCGAAGGCTGGACCCTTGAGGATATTTATATCCCAAGTACATTTACACCCACCTATTCTTAAATTTTCTTGTATTGCCTTCTTTCTGACCTGTATATATTAATAGTTATTTATTTATTTTCGAACTGCACACACTCTTTACACTGTGTGCAGACCACGTGACACTACTGTGTCGTCCCCGTTCTCCCCGCCGCCTGTGCCCTATACACACAGCACACATTACAGGGTATAAACAAACGGAACGAAAAAACAGAAATGGGTCTCGGAATTCGCACCCCAGTAACAAAAAGGGAAGGGCCGAGAGCCGGCACCATTGGACAAAAAGAGTCTACGTCGCCTGCCCATCAGGGAAACGAGGGACCTTCTGGAGTGAGTGAAGCGCCGAAGGGGATTTCTCTGACGTACGGTAAGAAAGTCGCTGTTCAAGGAACCTTAGCGGAAACAGCAGAGACGCCACTGTCGTCGGCGGGGACCTCTGGTGCCGCCGCTCGCACCATCACCACTCCTAGCCCCGCAGGCCCGCCAGGACAGGCGCCGGACGCCGCCAGGACCTTCATTCGGAGACCGGAGCGAAAAAGAAGGTCCATCGACATCATGGATGCTTACAATCAGCAGAAAAATATCTACACTACGTTATCAAATGACAAGCTGCTCCAGGAGGTCATGAAGACTTTCGAGGACATACCAGCTCGAGTAAAGGATTACCCTCAGATGAGGAAGGACATTAAAATTTTCCTGGAGACCCAATCAGACAAATGCCTACGGACCCTATTTGAGCTGAGTAAGCGTATAAAAAACCTGGAAACAGCGCCTAAAACCGCCCTATCACCCACCAAGACAAACACCACGCCTACATCACCCAAAAGATCGGAGGAAATTCTGGAAAGGCTGGAAAAGGTGGAGACGAGTATAAAGACGCGGCTCAACGACCTAGAAGAGAAAGTCACAAAAGGCTTCCAGGACATAACAGACTACTGCTCCGATAGTGGAGCCGACATCGTCGACAAGGTCATCGACAAGGTCGTCGAGGTCAGCGACAAGGTCGACGTAGTAAACGCGAACCTAAACCACACGACAGAAGGGGTAAACATCCTTGGTCGTGCTGCGGCTGTCCTTGAGGATAAAATCGGTGACGTTGCCGGTGATGTCGCCGCCAGTACTGAGAAAATAAAGGAGGTCTTGAGGGAAGTGGCTTGCGTGCCAAGAACGGACCTACAGTCATACGCCAACGTCGCGGCATCCAAACCCGGGCACCGACCGGCACTTCATTCGATGGCGGTCACCTTTGAAGGCAGCCAGGAGACTGCGGACGAGGTGCTGGCCAGGGTGAAGAAGGCGGTCGATGCCAGGGAAACTGGCCTAAAAATAAATAAAGTGCGAAAGGCGAAAAATCAGACAGTCATACTGGGGTGTGACTCAGAAGCGGAGCTTAAAAAAGTGAAAGATAGGATTGAGAGCCGAGGTGAAGGGCTTATAGTAGCGCCGATGAAAAATAAAGACCCGCTCGTCGTCCTAAAAGACGTCTTTTTGGACAGCGACGACGACGAAATGATCAGAGCGCTCTACTCCCAGAATGAAAATATATTTAGGGACATGGAAGAAGACGAAAAGGAAATGACAGTAAAGTATAAGAAGAAGACTAGGAACCCCAAAACAGCACACGTTGTCGTCCAGGTCAGACCCAGGGTTTGGCAGAGGATGACGGAGGCTGGGGCTCTTTACCTGGACCTGCAAAGGGTAAGGGTGGAGGATCAGTCGCCGCTCATCCAATGCACGAAGTGCCTGGCATTTGGACACGGCCGGAAATTTTGTACTGAGAGTGCGGACAGGTGTAGTCACTGCGGAGGACCGCATCTGCGCGAGAAGTGCGTGGAGTTTGTTGCGGGGAGTGAACCGCAGTGCTGCAACTGCCTGCACTCAAAGCTTCAAAGGACCGACCATAACGCTTTCAGCGTGGAATGTCCGGTCCGCAAGAAATGGGACTACCTGGCTCGGACGACGACGGCATACGCTTGAACTGCTCCTTGGGATGTGCGTAAAGTACGCAACACACAGATATATAAAATATATATTTAGTATATACGAATATATCATAAACACACGCGTCACACCAAACACGCACCCTAAACAACCCTTAAGAAACGTTGAGAAAAATACCCCAGACCAAGAAATGACAATAAATATGTATAATCTAAGTATATATATATATTATTGCCGCAACCTTAAAGAAAATAAATTAGCGCAACAATGCGAAACTGGAAACAGCCTGTTAAGTCAAATAACAGTAACAAGATTAAGAAAATAGATATACGATTATGTATTATTAGAATACATAAAAGTAATCGATGTAAAATAATAGATTTTATAATATTAGATTTTAATTATGAAACTATAGCTGTAAGAATCTAGTCTTAAGAACTGAAATTGTCAAATTTAGCGCTAATTTTAAAAAGTTATGTAAATATTAGTAGCAAACA